>CALNHX010002914.1:0-17500 GCA_940337035.1 Agriotes lineatus | reverse complement strand
CCTGCCTGCCTGCCTGCCTGCCTGCCTGCCTGCCTGCCTGCCTGCCTGCCTGCCTGCCTGCCTGCCTGCCTGCCTGCCTGCCTGCCTGCCTGCCTGCCTGCCTGCCTGCCTGCCTGCCTGCCTGCCTGCCTGCCTGCCTGCCTGCCTGCCTGCCTGCCTGCCTGCCTGCCTGCCTGCCTGCCTGCCTGCCTGCCTGCCTGCCTGCCTGCGTGCGTGCGTGCGTGCGTGCGTGCGTGCGTGCGTGCGTGCGTGCGTGCGTGCGTGCGTGCGTGCGTGCGTGCGTGCGTGCGTGCGTGCGTGCGTGCGTGCGTGCGTGCCTGCCTGCCTGCCTGCCTGCCTGCCTGCCTGCCTGCCTGCCTGCCTGCCTGCCTGCCTGCCTGCCTGCCTGCCTGCCTGCCTGCCTGCCTGCCTGCCTGCCTGCCTGCCTGCCTGCCTGCCTGCCTGCCTGCCTGCCTGCCTGCCTGCCTGCCTGCCTGCCTGCCTGCGTGCGTGCGTGCGTGCGTGCGTGCGTGCGTGCGTGCGTGCGTGCGTGCGTGCGTGCGTGCGTGCGTGCCTGCCTGCGTGCGTGCGTGCGTGCGTGCGTGCGTGCGTGCGTGCGTGCGTGCGTGCGTGCGTGCGTGCGTGCGTGCGTGCGTGCGTGCGTGCGTGCGTGCGTGCGTGCGTGCGTGCGTGCGTGCGTGCGTGCGTGCGTGCGTGCGTGCGTGCGTGCGTGCGTGCGTGCGTGCGTGCGTGCGTGCGTGCGTGCGTGCGTGCGTGCGTGCGTGCGTGCGTGCGTGCGTGCGTGCGTGCCTGCCTGCCTGCCTGCCTGCCTGCCTGCCTGCCTGCCTGCCTGCCTGCCTGCCTGCCTGCCTGCCTGCCTGCCTGCCTGCCTGCCTGCCTGCCTGCCTGCCTGCCTGCCTGCCTGCCTGCCTGCCTGCCTGCCTGCCTGCCTGCCTGCCTGCCTGCCTGCCTGCCTGCCTGCCTGCCTGCCTGCCTGCCTGCCTGCCTGCCTGCCTGCCTGCCTGCCTGCCTGCCTGCCTGCCTGCCTGCCTGCCTGCCTGCCTGCCTGCCTGCCTGCCTGCCTGCCTGCCTGCCTGCCTGCCTGCCTGCCTGCCTGCCTGCCTGCCTGCCTGCCTGCCTGCCTGCCTGCCTGCCTGCCTGCCTGCCTGCCTGCCTGCCTGCCTGCCTGCCTGCCTGCCTGCCTGCCTGCCTGCCTGCCTGCCTGCCTGCCTGCCTGCCTGCCTGCCTGCCTGCCTGCCTGCCTGCCTGCCTGCCTGCCTGCCTGCCTGCCTGCCTGCCTGCCTGCCTGCCTGCCTGCCTGCCTGCCTGCCTGCCTGCCTGCCTGCCTGCCTGCCTGCCTGCCTGCCTGCCTGCCTGCCTGCCTGCCTGCCTGCCTGCCTGCCTGCCTGCCTGCCTGCCTGCCTGCCTGCCTGCCTGCCTGCCTGCCTGCCTGCCTGCCTGCCTGCCTGCCTGCCTGCCTGCCTGCCTGCCTGCCTGCCTGCCTGCCTGCCTGCCTGCCTGCCTGCCTGCCTGCCTGCCTGCCTGCCTGCCTGCCTGCCTGCCTGCCTGCCTGCCTGCCTGCCTGCCTGCCTGCCTGCCTGCCTGCCTGCCTGCCTGCCTGCCTGCCTGCCTGCCTGCCTGCCTGCCTGCCTGCCTGCCTGCCTGCCTGCCTGCCTGCCTGCCTGCCTGCCTGCCTGCCTGCCTGCCTGCCTGCCTGCCTGCCTGCCTGCCTGCCTGCCTGCCTGCCTGCCTGCCTGCCTGCCTGCCTGCCTGCCTGCCTGCCTGCCTGCCTGCCTGCCTGCCTGCCTGCCTGCCTGCCTGCCTGCCTGCCTGCCTGCCTGCCTGCCTGCCTGCCTGCCTGCCTGCCTGCCTGCCTGCCTGCCTGCCTGCCTGCCTGCCTGCCTGCCTGCCTGCCTGCCTGCCTGCCTGCCTGCCTGCCTGCCTGCCTGCCTGCCTGCCTGCCTGCCTGCCTGCCTGCCTGCCTGCCTGCCTGCCTGCCTGCCTGCCTGCCTGCCTGCCTGCCTGCCTGCCTGCCTGCCTGCCTGCCTGCCTGCCTGCCTGCCTGCCTGCCTGCCTGCCTGCCTGCCTGCCTGCCTGCCTGCCTGCCTGCCTGCCTGCCTGCCTGCCTGCCTGCCTGCCTGCCTGCCTGCCTGCCTGCCTGCCTGCCTGCCTGCCTGCCTGCCTGCCTGCCTGCCTGCCTGCCTGCCTGCCTGCCTGCCTGCCTGCCTGCCTGCCTGCCTGCCTGCCTGCCTGCCTGCCTGCCTGCCTGCCTGCCTGCCTGCCTGCCTGCCTGCCTGCCTGCCTGCCTGCCTGCCTGCCTGCCTGCCTGCCTGCCTGCCTGCCTGCCTGCCTGCCTGCCTGCCTGCCTGCCTGCCTGCCTGCCTGCCTGCCTGCCTGCCTGCCTGCCTGCCTGCCTGCCTGCCTGCCTGCCTGCCTGCCTGCCTGCCTGCCTGCCTGCCTGCCTGCCTGCCTGCCTGCCTGCCTGCCTGCCTGCCTGCCTGCCTGCCTGCCTGCCTGCCTGCCTGCCTGCCTGCCTGCCTGCCTGCCTGCCTGCCTGCCTGCCTGCCTGCCTGCCTGCCTGCCTGCCTGCCTGCCTGCCTGCCTGCCTGCCTGCCTGCCTGCCTGCCTGCCTGCCTGCCTGCCTGCCTGCCTGCCTGCCTGCCTGCCTGCCTGCCTGCCTGCCTGCCTGCCTGCCTGCCTGCCTGCCTGCCTGCCTGCCTGCCTGCCTGCCTGCCTGCCTGCCTGCCTGCCTGCCTGCCTGCCTGCCTGCCTGCCTGCCTGCCTGCCTGCCTGCCTGCCTGCCTGCCTGCCTGCCTGCCTGCCTGCCTGCCTGCCTGCCTGCCTGCCTGCCTGCCTGCCTGCCTGCCTGCCTGCCTGCCTGCCTGCCTGCCTGCCTGCCTGCCTGCCTGCCTGCCTGCCTGCCTGCCTGCCTGCCTGCCTGCCTGCCTGCCTGCCTGCCTGCCTGCCTGCCTGCCTGCCTGCCTGCCTGCCTGCCTGCCTGCCTGCCTGCCTGCCTGCCTGCCTGCCTGCCTGCCTGCCTGCCTGCCTGCCTGCCTGCCTGCCTGCCTGCCTGCCTGCCTGCCTGCCTGCCTGCCTGCCTGCCTGCCTGCCTGCCTGCCTGCCTGCCTGCCTGCCTGCCTGCCTGCCTGCCTGCCTGCCTGCCTGCCTGCCTGCCTGCCTGCCTGCCTGCCTGCCTGCCTGCCTGCCTGCCTGCCTGCCTGCCTGCCTGCCTGCCTGCCTGCCTGCCTGCCTGCCTGCCTGCCTGCCTGCCTGCCTGCCTGCCTGCCTGCCTGCCTGCCTGCCTGCCTGCCTGCCTGCCTGCCTGCCTGCCTGCCTGCCTGCCTGCCTGCCTGCCTGCCTGCCTGCCTGCCTGCCTGCCTGCCTGCCTGCCTGCCTGCCTGCCTGCCTGCCTGCCTGCCTGCCTGCCTGCCTGCCTGCCTGCCTGCCTGCCTGCCTGCCTGCCTGCCTGCCTGCCTGCCTGCCTGCCTGCCTGCCTGCCTGCCTGCCTGCCTGCCTGCCTGCCTGCCTGCCTGCCTGCCTGCCTGCCTGCCTGCCTGCCTGCCTGCCTGCCTGCCTGCCTGCCTGCCTGCCTGCCTGCCTGCCTGCCTGCCTGCCTGCCTGCCTGCCTGCCTGCCTGCCTGCCTGCCTGCCTGCCTGCCTGCCTGCCTGCCTGCCTGCCTGCCTGCCTGCCTGCCTGCCTGCCTGCCTGCCTGCCTGCCTGCCTGCCTGCCTGCCTGCCTGCCTGCCTGCCTGCCTGCCTGCCTGCCTGCCTGCCTGCCTGCCTGCCTGCCTGCCTGCCTGCCTGCCTGCCTGCCTGCCTGCCTGCCTGCCTGCCTGCCTGCCTGCCTGCCTGCCTGCCTGCCTGCCTGCCTGCCTGCCTGCCTGCCTGCCTGCCTGCCTGCCTGCCTGCCTGCCTGCCTGCCTGCCTGCCTGCCTGCCTGCCTGCCTGCCTGCCTGCCTGCCTGCCTGCCTGCCTGCCTGCCTGCCTGCCTGCCTGCCTGCCTGCCTGCCTGCCTGCCTGCCTGCCTGCCTGCCTGCCTGCCTGCCTGCCTGCCTGCCTGCCTGCCTGCCTGCCTGCCTGCCTGCCTGCCTGCCTGCCTGCCTGCCTGCCTGCCTGCCTGCCTGCCTGCCTGCCTGCCTGCCTGCCTGCCTGCCTGCCTGCCTGCCTGCCTGCCTGCCTGCCTGCCTGCCTGCCTGCCTGCCTGCCTGCCTGCCTGCCTGCCTGCCTGCCTGCCTGCCTGCCTGCCTGCCTGCCTGCCTGCCTGCCTGCCTGCCTGCCTGCCTGCCTGCCTGCCTGCCTGCCTGCCTGCCTGCCTGCCTGCCTGCCTGCCTGCCTGCCTGCCTGCCTGCCTGCCTGCCTGCCTGCCTGCCTGCCTGCCTGCCTGCCTGCCTGCCTGCCTGCCTGCCTGCCTGCCTGCCTGCCTGCCTGCCTGCCTGCCTGCCTGCCTGCCTGCCTGCCTGCCTGCCTGCCTGCCTGCCTGCCTGCCTGCCTGCCTGCCTGCCTGCCTGCCTGCCTGCCTGCCTGCCTGCCTGCCTGCCTGCCTGCCTGCCTGCCTGCCTGCCTGCCTGCCTGCCTGCCTGCCTGCCTGCCTGCCTGCCTGCCTGCCTGCCTGCCTGCCTGCCTGCCTGCCTGCCTGCCTGCCTGCCTGCCTGCCTGCCTGCCTGCCTGCCTGCCTGCCTGCCTGCCTGCCTGCCTGCCTGCCTGCCTGCCTGCCTGCCTGCCTGCCTGCCTGCCTGCCTGCCTGCCTGCCTGCCTGCCTGCCTGCCTGCCTGCCTGCCTGCCTGCCTGCCTGCCTGCCTGCCTGCCTGCCTGCCTGCCTGCCTGCCTGCCTGCCTGCCTGCCTGCCTGCCTGCCTGCCTGCCTGCCTGCCTGCCTGCCTGCCTGCCTGCCTGCCTGCCTGCCTGCCTGCCTGCCTGCCTGCCTGCCTGCCTGCCTGCCTGCGCCTGCCTGCCTGCCTGCCTGCCTGCCTGCCTGCCTGCCTGCCTGCCTGCCTGCCTGCCTGCCTGCCTGCCTGCCTGCCTGCCTGCCTGCCTGCCTGCCTGCCTGCCTGCCTGCCTGCCTGCCTGCCTGCCTGCCTGCCTGCCTGCCTGCCTGCCTAACCTTAGTTATTCGACGCTAATCGACTATTAAAATCAGATTAAGACATACACCATACTGCCTGTCTGACTGTTTGCCTGCCTGCCTGCCTGCCTGCCTGCCTGCCTGCCTGCCTGCCTGCCTGCCTGCCTGCCTGCGCCTGCCTGCCTGCCTGCCTGCCTGCCTGCCTGCCTGCCTGCCTGCCTGCCTGCCTGCCTGCCTGCCTGCCTGCCTGCCTGCCTGCCTGCCTGCCTGCCTGCCTGCCTGCCTGCCTGCCTGCCTGCCTGCCTGCCTGCCTGCCTGCCTGCCTGCCTGCCTGCCTGCCTGCCTGCCTGCCTGCCTGCCTGCCTGCCTGCCTGCCTGCCTGCCTGCCTGCCTGCCTGCCTGCCTGCCTGCCTGCCTGCCTGCCTGCCTGCCTGCCTGCCTGCCTTGCCTGCCTGCCTGCCTGCCTGCCTGCCTGCCTGCCTGCCTGCCTGCCTGCCTGCCTGCCTGCCTGCCTGCCTGCCTGCCTGCCTGCCTAACCTTAGTTATTCGACGCTAATCGACTATTAAAATCAGATTAAGACATACACCATACTGCCTGTCTGACTGTTTGCCTGCCTGCCTGCCTGCCTGCCTGCCTGCCTGCCTGCCTGCCTGCCTGCCTGCCTGCCTGCCTGCCTGCCTGCCTGCCTAACCTTAGTTATTCGACGCTAATCGACTATTAAAATCAGATTAAGACATACACCATACTGCCTGTCTGACTGTTTGCCTGCCTGCCTGCCTGCCTGCCTGCCTGCCTGCCTGCCTGCCTGCCTGCCTGCCTGCCTGCCTGCCTGCCTGCCTGCCTGCCTGCCTGCCTGCCTGCCTGCCTGCCTGCCTGCCTGCCTGCCTGCCTGCCTGCCTGCCTGCCTGCCTGCCTGCCTGCCTGCCTGCCTGCCTGCCTGCCTGCCTGCCTGCCTGCCTGCCTGCCTGCCTGCCTGCCTGCCTGCCTGCCTGCCTGCCTGCCTGCCTGCCTGCCTGCCTGCCTGCCTGCCTGCCTGCCTGCCTGCCTGCCTGCCTGCCTGCCTGCCTGCCTGCCTGCCTGCCTGCCTGCCTGCCTGCCTGCCTGCCTGCCTGCCTGCCTGCCTGCCTGCCTGCCTGCCTGCCTGCCTGCCTGCCTGCCTGCCTGCCTGCCTGCCTGCCTGCCTGCCTGCCTGCCTGCCTGCCTGCCTGCCTGCCTGCCTGCCTGCCTGCCTGCCTGCCTGCCTGCCTGCCTGCCTGCCTGCCTGCCTGCCTGCCTGCCTGCCTGCCTGCCTGCCTGCCTGCCTGCCTGCCTGCCTGCCTGCCTGCCTGCCTGCCTGCCTGCCTGCCTGCCTGCCTGCCTGCCTGCCTGCCTGCCTGCCTGCCTGCCTGCCTGCCTGCCTGCCTGCCTGCCTGCCTGCCTGCCTGCCTGCCTGCCTGCCTGCCTGCCTGCCTGCCTGCCTGCCTGCCTGCCTGCCTGCCTGCCTGCCTGCCTGCCTGCCTGCCTGCCTGCCTGCCTGCCTGCCTGCCTGCCTGCCTGCCTGCCTGCCTGCCTGCCTGCCTGCCTGCTGCCTGCCTGCCTGCCTGCCTGCCTGCCTGCCTGCCTGCCTGCCTGCCTGCCTGCCTGCCTGCCTGCCTGCCTGCCTGCCTGCCTGCCTGCCTGCCTGCCTGCCTGCCTGCCTGCCTGCCTGCCTGCCTGCCTTGCCTGCCTGCCTGCCTGCCTGCCTGCCTGCCTGCCTGCCTGCCTGCCTGCCTGCCTGCCTGCCTGCCTGCCTGCCTAACCTTAGTTATTCGACGCTAATCGACTATTAAAATCAGATTAAGACATACACCATACTGCCTGTCTGACTGTTTGCCTGCCTGCCTGCCTGCCTGCCTGCCTGCCTGCCTGCCTGCCTGCCTGCCTGCCTGCCTGCCTGCCTGCCTGCCTGCCTGCCTGCCTGCCTGCCTGCCTGCCTGCCTGCCTGCCTGCCTGCCTGCCTGCCTGCCTGCCTGCCTGCCTGCCTGCCTGCCTGCCTGCCTGCCTGCCTGCCTGCCTGCCTGCCTGCCTGCCTGCCTGCCTGCCTGCCTGCCTGCCTGCCTGCCTGCCTGCCTGCCTGCCTGCCTGCCTGCCTGCCTGCCTGCCTGCCTGCCTGCCTGCCTGCCTGCCTGCCTGCCTGCCTGCCTGCCTGCCTGCCTGCCTGCCTGCCTGCCTGCCTGCCTGCCTGCCTGCCTGCCTGCCTGCCTGCCTGCCTGCCTGCCTGCCTGCCTGCCTGCCTGCCTGCCTGCCTGCCTGCTGCCTGCCTGCCTGCCTGCCTGCCTGCCTGCCTGCCTGCCTGCCTGCCTGCCTGCCTGCCTGCCTGCCTGCCTGCCTGCCTGCCTGCCTGCCTGCCTGCCTGCCTGCCTGCCTGCCTGCCTGCCTGCCTGCCTGCCTGCCTGCCTGCCTGCCTGCCTGCCTGCCTGCCTGCCTGCCTGCCTGCCTGCCTGCCTGCCTGCCTGCCTGCCTGCCTGCCTGCCTGCCTGCCTGCCTGCCTGCCTGCCTGCCTGCCTGCCTGCCTGCCTGCCTGCCTGCCTGCCTGCCTGCCTGCCTGCCTGCCTGCCTGCCTGCCTGCCTGCCTGCCTGCCTGCCTGCCTGCCTGCCTGCCTGCCTGCCTGCCTGCCTGCCTGCCTGCCTGCCTGCCTGCCTGCCTGCCTGCCTGCCTGCCTGCCTGCCTGCCTGCCTGCCTGCCTGCCTGCCTGCCTGCCTGCCTGCCTGCCTGCCTGCCTGCCTGCCTGCCTGCCTGCCTGCCTGCCTGCCTGCCTGCCTGCCTGCCTGCCTGCCTGCCTGCCTGCCTGCCTGCCTGCCTGCCTGCCTGCCTGCCTGCCTGCCTGCCTGCCTGCCTGCCTGCCTGCCTGCCTGCCTGCCTGCCTGCCTGCTGCCTGCCTGCCTGCCTGCCTGCCTGCCTGCCTGCCTGCCTGCCTGCCTGCCTGCCTGCCTGCCTGCCTGCCTGCCTGCCTGCCTGCCTGCCTGCCTGCCTGCCTGCCTGCCTGCCTGCCTGCCTGCCTGCCTGCCTGCCTGCCTGCCTGCCTGCCTGCCTGCCTGCCTGCCTGCCTGCCTGCCTGCCTGCCTGCCTGCCTGCCTGCCTGCCTGCCTGCCTGCCTGCCTGCCTGCCTGCCTGCCTGCCTGCCTGCCTGCCTGCCTGCCTGCCTGCCTGCCTGCCTGCCTGCCTGCCTGCCTGCCTGCCTGCCTGCCTGCCTGCCTGCCTGCCTGCCTGCCTGCCTGCCTGCCTGCCTGCCTGCCTGCCTGCCTGCCTGCCTGCCTGCCTGCCTGCCTGCCTGCCTGCCTGCCTGCCTGCCTGCCTGCCTGCCTGCCTGCCTGCCTGCCTGCCTGCCTGCCTGCCTGCCTGCCTGCCTGCCTGCCTGCCTGCCTGCCTGCCTGCCTGCCTGCCTGCCTGCCTGCCTGCCTGCCTGCCTGCCTGCCTGCCTGCCTGCCTGCCTGCCTGCCTGCCTGCCTGCCTGCCTGCCTGCCTGCCTGCCTGCCTGCCTGCCTGCCTGCCTGCCTGCCTGCCTGCCTGCCTGCCTGCCTGCCTGCCTGCCTGCCTGCCTGCCTGCCTGCCTGCCTGCCTGCCTTGCCTGCCTGCCTGCCTGCCTGCCTGCCTGCCTGCCTGCCTGCCTGCCTGCCTGCCTGCCTGCCTGCCTGCCTGCCTGCCTGCCTAACCTTAGTTATTCGACGCTAATCGACTATTAAAATCAGATTAAGACATACACCATACTGCCTGTCTGACTGTTTGCCTGCCTGCCTGCCTGCCTGCCTGCCTGCCTGCCTGCCTGCCTGCCTGCCTGCCTGCCTGCCTGCCTGCCTGCCTGCCTAACCTTAGTTATTCGACGCTAATCGACTATTAAAATCAGATTAAGACATACACCATACTGCCTGTCTGACTGTTTGCCTGCCTGCCTGCCTGCCTGCCTGCCTGCCTGCCTGCCTGCCTGCCTGCCTGCCTGCCTGCCTGCCTGCCTGCCTGCCTGCCTGCCTGCCTGCCTGCCTGCCTGCCTGCCTGCCTGCCTGCCTGCCTGCCTGCCTGCCTGCCTGCCTGCCTGCCTGCCTGCCTGCCTGCCTGCCTGCCTGCCTGCCTGCCTGCCTGCCTGCCTGCCTGCCTGCCTGCCTGCCTGCCTGCCTGCCTGCCTGCCTGCCTGCCTGCCTGCCTGCCTGCCTGCCTGCCTGCCTGCCTGCCTGCCTGCCTGCCTGCCTGCCTGCCTGCCTGCCTGCCTGCCTGCCTGCCTGCCTGCCTGCCTGCCTGCCTGCCTGCCTGCCTGCCTGCCTGCCTGCCTGCCTGCCTGCCTGCCTGCCTGCCTGCCTGCCTGCCTGCCTGCCTGCCTGCCTGCCTGCCTGCCTGCCTGCCTGCCTGCCTGCCTGCCTGCCTGCCTGCCTGCCTGCCTGCCTGCCTGCCTGCCTGCCTGCCTGCCTGCCTGCCTGCCTGCCTGCCTGCCTGCCTGCCTGCCTGCCTGCCTGCCTGCCTGCCTGCCTGCCTGCCTGCCTGCCTGCCTGCCTGCCTGCCTGCCTGCCTGCCTGCCTGCCTGCCTGCCTGCCTGCCTGCCTGCCTGCCTGCCTGCCTGCCTGCCTGCCTGCCTGCCTGCCTGCCTGCCTGCCTGCCTGCCTGCCTGCCTGCCTGCCTGCCTGCCTGCCTGCCTGCCTGCCTGCCTGCCTGCCTGCCTGCCTGCCTGCCTGCCTGCTGCCTGCCTGCCTGCCTGCCTGCCTGCCTGCCTGCCTGCCTGCCTGCCTGCCTGCCTGCCTGCCTGCCTGCCTGCCTGCCTGCCTGCCTGCCTGCCTGCCTACCTGTTTGAGAAATGTGCAAGGTTGCAGAAAATAAACCGAATTAATTGTATGGAGTCATTGTGGTCTAATAGTATATATCGAATTATTTCCAGCTAAAAAGATGCAATATACAAATCCAAACCATTTTAAATATCTTTTTAGGTTTTTGTTTTATTACGCGTTCGACGAGATGTATGTCTGGATATTTAACTTTTTGAAACTCGAATAGGCCGATTGGAAGCATCTTTTAGTAGATAGGTAATGTGTTCGATCCCGGTGGAGGACTGTTTAAGCGGTAGACAGTATTTAACATAATACAAAAGTGTTAGAGACATTGTTTGTAAGCAAAAGTTAATATTACGTGTTTTTCCCGTACTTTATTAAATACACAATACACAGTCTCGAGCCGATAGTTATTTATTTCGCTTGGATTTATGTACAGCATCCCCTCACTTTAGCAGTAAGCAAGTTCCTAAAAAAATATTATGCTGTAGAGATTTACAGGTTACAGTTCGGAGTTAAAAATTTTGGATATTAGCAACAGTACCATTTAATATTGTGTTCTTTTACGTAAGCCCCAAAATTTTAGATTCGATAGGTTGGAAAGCACTGCTGACAGACAGACAGAAAACTTGCCAAACCGCGTCTTGTCAAATATCGAACAGCAATATATATTAGTAAAAAAATACTCTTCCAGATTAAAAAGTTTGATGTAGTTTTAACCAATCTTGTACACATTCCAGCAGTAAACTCTGGTAGGAAGCGGAGTCTTAGACAGCAGAAGGAGCGATAAAATAATCGTCAGCATTTTTCAGTTTATCCGATTCGGCAACTTCCGCATATCGCAAAAACAAACAGCTTCTTTGTTCTTGTGTTAGCACCTTGGCTTTAAGAATGTTACGAAATCCGACGCCAGCACTATATGTTTTAACTGCATTTTTCAATAACTCCAAAAATAAAAAGCAGCTTAAAATATTGTTCCTAAAAGGAGTGGTGCTGTAGTTTTATCATTGGAATTTCGATTTCTTACAACGGTATTTGTAAACAGTCCAGTTTTTGGTTGCAACGAGCATAGTTGTAGCAGAGATTTCTGACGAATAGAAGATATAAACATACAGTAATATTAATCTAAAATTGAACTAACTAATATTATTAACAAAGTTGTTAAACGCATGATACAGGCAGTTATTAATTACTTAATATATACAATTGTCCTATATCCGGTATTCATGGTTTATGTCTTTTCAATTGTGATTTAACTTAAGTCGAGATTTGCTTTATAGAAGCATTGTATAAGCATTTCTGTAAAGAATATGTCGACTTAAAAGTTAAATTACAATTGTGCAATTTATTGGATGAAAAAATATTCTTTGCCACGAATTTGAATTTCCCGCTATGTTATAGTTCTTTCCCGCACCCGTTGGATGGCGCTAGCATTTCTGTCCGTCCATGGATATATTACAGGATACGTTCACTACATGTAAACGTACGTCGAATCTTAAAATAACATATCACTGAGATCGGTACCTTCCCCCATTTCATTCTAACCTGTATCACTTTATTTCTCTCTCCCTTTAGACGTATTTCATACGATGTTTCGTACGCTTAATTTTGAAGTTTTGAAATGAAAACGTCAGAAGTGTCATTCAATTTCACAGTTTATTCTTCGAAAATTGAACTTTAGCAATGAGAATGTGCATAATTTGTTCTATTTCTTGTAATTCTTCAAGCGAAGACGTATCTTTTCACCGGTGTGTTAAGTAGATAGGTAGTTTGTTTAATTAAAACCTTAAAAAATTATTTCAGTTTTTTTATTGATATTCATATCCCTCATAGCATTAGGAAAGGAATGAATATCAAAAAAGTTCCCTATCCAAGCTTCAAAAAGGATTGATTCCCTACAGTTTTTCAAGGCACCTAACTTCTGAATGAATTACGAACTGTAAAGTTGAGGTTAATGTTTCCTTTTGCTTCTTCAGCTGGTCGTCCACACTCATCATGTTTTTCATCAAATTTGAATGCGGGAAATAACAGCAGTTCATGCAGATGTGTGGGGGTTGGAAAAAAATAGTAACTGTTCGTTTCCACGCAACTGAGGTGCAAGCTCCAGCAAGGCATATAAATTTGGTTGCGCGTTCTTGTAAAATGGGGTGCAGGAAGAGATGTGATTGATCTCGAAGTTCTTAGTGATGAAAAGAATTATATTGAGGACTGTACATTATTAGAAACAGAAGATTTATTCTCATATTCTTTAACATATTTAAACGTACAAATGGAAAAATTTCTAAATGATGGTAACATTAACTAGAATTTCAAATAGCAAAGTTAATTTTGATACCGAGTGATATTTTTTACAAGAAATAAGTGGATTTATGCCTACAGGGGCACCACTATAAAAAAAACACGCTAAAATCTCTACCTCATGGGTGGTGTGGAAAAGAGATACCAGAAAATTTAACTGTATTTTTCCAAAAAATGTAAGTACCACTTTGAAAATTGGTGCAAAAAAAATTTTATTTATCATTCTTGCAAAGAAATGTGCTCTACGAATTTACTTCTATCCATTTTTATCGAAAACCCTGTTTTTGCAATATTGACTAGAAACTAAAGGAGCGAGCACATTTCCTGCTGTACGCTCAAACTTATTTCGCACTCTTGCTGCAGATTACACATGACACCTTATTGAAACTTGTATTTCCAATACGATGCACCCTTTCGTAGTTAATAGCCAAAAACCAGTGCTACTACCAGTCTCAGGGGCATTTCTTGAGACTACGGGTATGGGCATCACTACTTGGGTAGAGAATTTTTTTGATAATCATTCTTAATGCCATTAGGGATATAAATATTAAAAAAATTACCAATTTTAAATTTTGGCTTAGACCAAATCACGGGTGGCTCGAGTACCATACTCCATCAAACAAATCCTTGCAAGGCACATAAAAATGAAAAATACTAGATACTTACTATTTTTTTCTGAAAATCGGTCTTTTTCATAATGCACAATCAAATAAACACGGCTATTTATTTAATAACGAACTGTTTTGGGCTAAAATGCAGAATCCGAGGCCAATTACACTGCTAACTCTTTTCCTTATAATTTTGGTTATGGTTAGTAGAGAAACAACATTAAATAATTATTAATATTAACAATAGCAGGGATATTGGCCTCGGATTCTGCATTTTCCCTGTTGTTGCATGTATCAAAGTTCTGCTTCCTTTTTATTTATTTATTTATAATATTAGACGGCTGAGCCGATAAAACATATCAATCGAAAACTAGAGCTAATAAGATATTTAAACTTAACTAAAAATTAAAATTGAAGGCACATAATAATGTAGTAAATAATAAGATAAATAATTCTACTTGCAACACTTGCAAACTTGAAAATTTTACAGAATGAAATTATACAACTATAGCTATTAACTTAAATTAACCACTCAATTTGTCCAAGGTGTTTACTGAAGGCGCACAGACAACTGACTCGGGAAGAGCGTTCCAATCTCTAAAAATTCTGTTGAATAAACAGAACTGTCGACACATTTTATTAAATCATTGGTGCACTAGCTTGAACTTGTGGCCACGCAAACGCACATTCTCACTAGTCACAAACCCTTCAATGACTACAGTGTAGTAACCGTGGAGGATTTTATATGTTTCTGTTAGGTCACCTCTTAAATGTCTTTCAGAAATCGATGATAGCCCCAATACCTGCAGCCTCTGTTCATATGGCAGTTTTCAAATAGTTGGCGATAACTTGGTGATACGTCTCTGGGTGAGTTCAACAGCATGAATGTCTTTAGCAAGGTAAGGCTTCCAAAAGCAGGACGCATACTCCAAAATTGACGAATATAGGTTTTATACATTTTCGCTAAAAGTTGAGGAGACATGTTTTTAAAAGCGATCGAAACTAGGTAGGTGCTACTTCCATTTAAACTCCGACGACACGGTGACCCCAAGATCTTTTTGTTGATAAACCGCCTTTATAAGCACATTGTTCAGAAAATACATGTAGCTAGGGTTGTGGTATCCCATGTGCAACACGCATTTTTGTTCGTTGAGCTCGAACAGCCACTTCAAACACCATTCTTGGAGTCGCAAAAGGTCATTTTCTACCATTCTTCAAAATGGTGCATCTTGTAAAGGACAAACTCAGTTTCAGAGCAAAGTAGTGTTCACAAACTTCGTTTATCAGGATCATTAATTTCCTTTCAGCCAGCCTCTGACAAGTTAAAACGATTAGACATGGTGACCTAAAAAAAGTTATCATGAAGAATTATGCTACTTGAAAATTTAACTTGTTAGCGGACCTACCAGTTAAACTGTTGTTTACATGGTTTTGATTGCTATTATTATCAACCGTAAAACTCAAAGGCGTTAGCGAGTGAATATCTTGCACACCCCCTCATCAAGTGAGGTTATCAAGTGTTGACTGTTGAGGTTATGTTTTCTAATTTGTGTTTATTTATACGATTACTTCTTTTCTACATTTTGTAGCATCTTGAGACCAAAAAAACTATCTCTGGCACCATGTAACACGAGTTAAATGTATTTTATCAGAATTTCTCTCAATGACGAGTCCAAGTACCTCTCTAAAGGATAGCGCTATACGTAATTTACGCATTGAGAGTGACAGAAATAGATGGTACGTCTTGTTCAACTATAGCAACGGCACGCGGTATCTTGTACTTATCTATGTGTCCGTCCCGGTAATACGGAGCTTTCCCATCTAAAGTGTTTTATTAATGGGTGACACGAGTACCGATACATCGGCATTAGTTATTGTTTTGTGATCGGCTCTGTCACTCGAGGTTAAGGCATGGGGGTGAAACTGAGACCTAAGAAATCGCCACAAGAAAAGTTCCTTGGGCACCGGAACGGCTCGGGGGTGAGGAAATTTACAACCCGTAATAGGCAGTCGCAGACAAGAATATCGATTTTTGACGTCACAAAACCTTGCTGTTCCCCACCCCGCGATCCGCACCTTTCATGACTGGTTTGTTGAGGTTTGAGGTTAAGTGTCGTGTTCTGCAGAGTTTACATAAGTATTACACGTATTTCGTTAAAATATTTGTCAATTTTAAATTCTATCGTTTTGATTCAGCTCCTGAATTTATATTCTTGTTTGTTTGCAGCCAAATAAACATCCTAATTAATTTCGTCATATTGCGTCATTACTAAAATAGATATTTTTTCGACGACTGACATCGAAAGTAGATTTTTCTCACTGTCATTTGACAACAGAAAGTTGACATTTGCCGCTGAGCGTGCGTTTTCATCATTTTGCCGCTCGCCGAGCGTTTTCGGTTTCCGCGTGAACAAAATAGGTAGCCACGTCCGAGTGTTTCCTTGACAATGCCCGTCATTGGCATCATTTGTCGAATAATCGCGTCACATGTCTAATAGACTGCGCGAGTAATGTTAACTTGATTGTCAATTAATTTTGATGAAATTTGATATTTTCCTTTAATAATATGCTCAGTCGTCGAAAAAATAGTATGTATGTTTCGAGCTAAAAGTGCGCTTGCCGCTTTTGCATGATTGCTGGTTTCGACTTCGTCTCAACCAGCAATATTCATGCGCAAGCGGCAAGAATGCACTTTCAGCTCTTAACATACAATATACTATTTTCTACTCATGACATTGAAATCAGTCATTTTGACATTGATTCCGGTGGTTGAAATTGCATTTCCACCACTAGAGATTGAAATGCTCGGACTACCGGGATTTAAAACTGTTTGACATTCAATTGGTGACAAGAGAAATGTTACTTTCTGTTTAATTTTTTCTAAAGTGCATTAACTTGTTAAAATAAGTGAAAATTCGTAGAAAAAATAGTATATGTAACTCGTGGCTGATAAAATTTCAACGTCTCGAGTTACTTTTTTCAACTCGCTTCGCTCGTTGAAAACAACCACTCTCAACGTTGAAATTTTATTTTTCGTACACTAGCATTGAAAGAGCTACTTTGCCGTACAATTTATTAATCAGAAAGTTGCACTTTGCGGTATTCGTACAGCAAAGTAGTATTTTGCGGTATTCGTAGCACTTTGCCGTACGTTTCCTTAGTTACAACACATATAAAACGTTACATGCATATAACATTACTCTACTTATTTGCTATATACGAGTATTCCGTTTTGTATGCTAGTGTACGAAAAAATATTGTACGAAACTCGTATGAAAGTGGCTTTTCCATACTCGTCTCGAAATTCCGGACTCGGCCTAACGGCCTCTTCCGGAAACATCTCACTCGTACTGAAAAACTCCACTTTCTATACTTGTAACGTAAATTACTATTCAACCACTTGTCCCATGATATACTAAATTATCTACTCCTACTGCACAATGGCCATTAATTATGATTCATAATTCACAGTTTGCAGCCAATCATAAAATTCTATTTTCATTATTCAATAGTTTGCAAGTTGCAACCAATCAGAAAATTCTATTTTCATTACTCAATAGGTTGTAGCCAATCACAAAATTCATTCTTATTATTAAATGACTTTTGAAGTTAACATCTGTCACAAATGTCATAATTGGGAAATATGAACACAAGACTCCTATTGCATAGGAGTAGATAAAATATCGTATTATATTCGCGATTATGGCCATTATTCACGAAGATGACATTTGCGCCACAAGCCGAAGGCGCGTGGCGTAAGTCATCTTCGTGAATAATGGCTGTCATAATCGCTCATATAATAATATACTAATTTTCCACGACGGGGAGTAGAAGTCCGTTTCTATAGCATCAAAATTGTGACAGAAGTAGAACATTTGCTCCCTAGAGACTAAATAAGACAAAAATTTCCCTAGGGAGTTTTCATTATGACTGACACAACAATTATGCCAAATTCGAGGTTATCAGGTTAGGTTTTGCGTCAGTTTTGACACAAACTGACGCAAAAACTAACCTGCTAACCTCGAATTTGACATAATTGTGAGCTCTTGTCATAATGACTTACAGTGCCACCAACTTTAAAATTTACCATAGGTTACTAATTTTAAAATAATAATTGTAACTAAAATGTCAATAAATGACGTTTAAAAAAACGGGTTTTTCGTTTTTAATCTTGCTGCAACGTGAAAAAAATAGTATATGCAACTCGGAGAGAATGCTATTTTGCTTCAGTGCAATTTCTGACTCGAGGGCTTCGCCTTGCACCTCAGCAAAATAACGCATTTTCTCCCTTATTGCATAATCTACTATTATTTTTTCAGTAATGGAAGTCCTTGGCTGGTTTATTCTCAAAGAGGATACATACGAGAGGCAAAAGTCCCTAATAAACTGTTGGCGGCAAGTAGAGACCCTGTATATAGTTAGATAAGAGTTGAGAAAACACAAACGTCAGTGGCAATATTTGATCCAAAACATGCATAATGCTTGCATGCGCAGAAATACTGTTTGAAAGTCACTAGATCGTTTTATCTAAAAAAACCTTTTTTAAATTTCTACTGCTGCTTCAAAGCACTCAAAACATAGCGGGGAGTACCGTTTGTATCAGAAATAAGTAACAAGTGTTAAGAAACTGAAATATATATACCTACATATTTCGTATGACCGGTATCTGAACATTTAAAATGATGTTTTGGCATGTTAAAGCTTCGAACTCGCCTTTAGTGAAAATGATTTTGAAATCTTGTTAGAGTTTCTCGTTTTTACTCTTTTCATTGTGTAATTTTT